>BRZM01000018.1:427671-462214 GCA_033238685.1 Lates japonicus | reverse complement strand
ATGATCATTAAACTAACAATGAACCCTGCACTGGATTATTCACCAAAAGTGACTTCATCCTGTAGAATAAAAGGAGGGGTGTGTACCACAGGACTACAGTGGTATGTGTAGGGAGGAGTGGTGCTTTATCTTCAGCAACAGGGCAAATACTGCCATGGGTAATGCCTTCTACAAAGGTGGGTCTCTACATGCCCTTGTTTTGTCAGTTTTGACAAAGAAATAGGAACACCTGTCAACATAATGCAATGCAGTTTAACAGCACCACAGACTACATGCACCAAAATGATCATACACTACTTGGGATTGTATAATACCTTATCAAATGTGTTGTTAAGGAAACATAAAGCTGAAACACTGAGGTCTGTGCTGCCACACAAAGGGTGCATGTACATTCTGTACTCTTTCCCACAGGAAAAAGATAGAGGATTGTATTTTAACAGTTTTAATCAATTTACATTGTGATATTGAAAAACAAAAAACATTTAATGGGGGCACACTCACTGACTTAACTGCTGATGATCAGGGTCCCTTGGACTTGTTAAGCAGGTAATTAAGTTTTGTTTTCCTGGATCCTACATAACCATGTACTCTTACTGCAAAATGAAACAGAAAGTGACTGCATCCAGCAGAATAAAAGGAGAAGCCTGGAGTATTGCACTGGCATTTGCAGGAGGGTGCGGTACTTAATGTTCAGGCCAAATTCTTAAGCTATTACAAAATATCACATATACAGTAGGTATAAACTCCTGGATGAAAGAATGAAACTATTTTGTCATGGAAAAATCTGTCTTACAAAGGTAGGTGACAATGCCAATATTTTTCTCTTCCTGAAGACCTGAAAAGCAGAGTGAAAAAAGAAAGAAATCACAGAATAATACAGTGGTGTAATTACCTGTAGCTTACTTAAGTACAATTTGAGGAACTTATACCTGACTATTTCCATTTATGTTACTTTACATGTCTACACCACAGCCTTTCAGAGGGAAATACTGAGCTTTTTACTCCCCTATATTTATGTAACAGCTCTAGTTGTTATTTTGCTGTTTAGGTATTATCAACTATTATACATTGTGATAGATTAAACTGTAAAATAAAATTGTAAAATTAATTCCACCTCAACCAACTACAGTGGTAAAATGTCTGTTTCACATCACCGCGTCAGTAACAATAATCCAGTAATGCAGTTACAAAGTGCATAAAGAATACTCTATATATAGAATAAACTATTTTGCGTCTGTTTAAGTAAAAGATCTAAATACTTCCACCATTGAAAAAACATAACTAGTAGTTTTTTTTAAATTATGTCTGAGGGCTTTCATCTGCAGTGTTCTGTTCAAATAATTTGAGAGCACATGCATAGATAAGCATGAATCAGCAGAGTTATTTCCCCTTTTTCCTTTCATTAAGACTGCCTGCTGTTGTAATTCTAGGGTGTTGTTGGCTGCATGGTTTTCTAAACTTCATCTTGTTTCCTGTTACTTTTAGTGAGAAGCAGATTGAATAAGCAGGTGTGTGATGACTGAGAGTGTACCCACAATGGATAATTCAGAGGAGGAGGAGGTAAACAAAATAATGGATAACCAAAAATGCTAAATCACATGTTAAATACAGTGCATATTGTCCTCTCAGTTATAAAATGATCATTACACTAAAGATGCTAACTTTTATCAATGATCATTATAAGGAGTTCTATGATGCACCAGATGACTTCCTTGAGCCTCACTGTGAGCAAGGAGAACCTGCTGCAACACCACAGTTTGACTGTAAGTGTGACTGATGCAGGAGTTGGAGTGCAGCCTGAAGCAGTCAGCTGTTTAACAGGAAAGAGAGAAAGAAACTGTCAAGAAACTGTACATATTTCCATGACTGAAATCATGTTGTGAAGTGGAAATACAGAGATGTCCTTCTCTTCTCCTCTAACAGATATTCCACCACCAGAAGTAACAGTTCTCTATTCAGGCAGTGAGACTGTTTCTCTTGGCTTGGCACCCACTGCTTCCTCTGTTAGGTATAACATAGATTACTCCTGTGACACACAGAGAGGGTGTGTGATTGTGGAAGACTCCAGCACTGTAGAAGTTGAGGGACTGACTCCTGGAACTGAGTATACTTTCAGCATCACAAGAACAGCAGAAAATGGAAATCAAAGCAAAGCAACCTCTGTATCTGTCTTAACAGGTAAATATGAAATAACATAATGCTGCTTGCTTGAGCTTGCTGCTCAATATGCCAAATCACAGAGGAGGTAAAATGTATTTGTACAAATTGTACTATGCTTATTGTGGCTTTGCTGTCTGTCACACCTCCTATTTTTGGCAGTTATACAGCACTTTAAAATGTTGACACATACAGAGCAAACCTGATTTTCCGTTATTGTTATTCTCACAGAGCCTGTCCCTCCTGAGAGCATAACAGTCTCTGAAGTCAGCAGTGAGTCACTGTCTGTGCGATGGGAGACTCCTGCTGGTGAAGTAGAGAGTTACATTGTGACCTGTTGCAGTGAGGGAGAAATAGTGCAAGAGCTGACTACAGAAAAAAACAGAGTTACCTTCAGGAGCCTGAGGCCAGGGGTGTGTTACTGCCTCCATGTTTCTGCACAACTGAAGAATGAAAGAATAAGCAAGCCAACTGTAACAACTGCCAAAACAAGTAAGTACAAGAAAAACATTCCATAAAATCACAAAGTTAGTTAGTAAGTTAGGGGATGTTTGTCTGGCAGTCTGTACAGCACTTTGGTCCAGGCTATATATCCATGAACTTTTATTTAAAAATTTATGGTCCCCAGTGGATCCCATTCATTTTGATCCTGATTTTATGTTTAGTATCACTAACATTTTTTATTTTTTGTGATATATCTCAACAATTATTGGATGGATGGACATAAAATGTTGTGCTGACATTCATGTTCCTTTGCTTTTCCTCCAATACCAACATCAGGTCTAAATTTTAATTAGCTTCATAACATGACATATGCAAAACAAATGCAAAAAAATTCCCATAACCCTCAGCTTTGCTTTGATTATTAAGTTTTACCATACTGACACACTAATCTAAGATCAGCTCAGTACAGTGCCTAATGAATGGAAATCCCCCAAACTGGGTGAATGGTTCAGTAAACTTTCTGCCAATCTTCCGAACATACATGAAAAACTTGTTTTTTTGCAGCCAGTTTAATAGTTTTGACTGTATTTGTATAAAGCAGCAAAGTCAATTCAAATCAATCTCAGCCATTTGATCATATTAATTAACAACCAGGTAACAACCAGGTGTGGCACAAAAGCCATAGACTTTGTACCATCCAAAGCAGTGTTCCTGGTTATGTCTCCTTCTTATCTAACTTACTTATAAGCCGAAGGAGCAAGCAAACATTCATCTTGGAAAAGCAGATGCCAGTTTGCAGGCAAACTAGCCTAGCTTGCTAGTCAGCTGCTGCACATTTAACACTTAAAATGATTAATTAAAAAAGTCATTTTGGTCAGTTTGAATTCTGCTGTAGTGCTTATTTCGCAATACCACTGCAGAAAAAACAAAACAATAAACAGAAAAAACACACAGTCTGCTCCTGGTTTGTCAGCTATAATCAATGCAAGTCTGTTTACTTTATTGCATGTTCCCCATGCCAGCTCTGCCTGCTCACTCCACTGTCATTCAACTTCAATTTCAACCTTAACCTTACTGTAAGAATTGTGTTTGCTTAAAACACTGATTAAAACATTGACATATGATTGATCATGATATTCTAATCAATCATCTTGAAAAGTTGCTGTGTTGATGTTAAACTGGTTCAGAACACACATCAAAAGGAGAGAGTTTTATGTCAGTCTTGGAGATCATGTTTTTGAGAAACATAACATTGGCTTTGGGGTTGCACAAGCAAGCTGCCTTAGTCCATTATTATTGTCATTGTAAGTTAAACGCCATTATGACTTGTCTTTTGGCAATGAATAGATGGATGAGCAATCATTTCTTAAAGTTAAACAAGAACAAGACTGACTAAAACAAAAAGAGAAATGCTCTTCAATAATCTGGTGATGAATAAAATGAAAAACCAACATAAAGTGTCTTAGTAAGGTGCTGGGTCACCAAGTGCCAGAACAGCTTCAACACCATTGATTCTACAAGTCTCTTGAACTCTACTGGAGGGATGGAACACCATTCTTCCAAATGATATTCCCTCATTTAAAGTTTTGATGATTGTGGTAGAAAGCGCCATCAAACAAAAATGAGATCTAGAGAATGCGAAGGCCATAGCATATTTTCATACTCATCAAATAACAGTGACCCCTTGCTCCCTATGGACGATGTCATCCATCAGGACAGAAATGTTTTATCATAAGATAAAGGTGATCACTCAGAACAACATTGTAATGCTTTGCAGTGACCCTTCCTTCTAAATGGACAAGTGGACCAAAATGAGCATCATGGTCATCAAATGTGTGTTGTCAACACAGTCTCTGAAACTATTTACTGATGTTTTTCTCAAAGACCTAAATACAGATTTAACTTTCCTATTCAAACACTAGCCAGTTAAAACAGTCTTTGTGACTGAAGCTATTGACATTTGCACTTCATCAATAAGCCCTCATTCAAGTCACTTAGATCTTTTCCTCTTGATACAAAATCTGAATTTATGCCACAGAGAATGATGGGATGATAACTGCTTAATTGTACCATGCAGTGCACCAGTGTGAAAGCATCTCCAATTCTTGTTTCTCGACTCATTTATTTAGGCTTTTCCTTTAATTTGTCACCTGTATGTAAATCCCTGGATTAAATATGAGGTTATAAGCCTAAAAGTTATGTTAGATTCAGATGTAAGTTTCATGACCCACATTAACAAGGTGATGAAAACATTGTACCTTAGTAAGATAGTTAAAGGATGGCTATTTATAAATGAAAAAGATGCTGAAAAACTGTTTCATGCCTTTATTTCAATCAGACTCAAATAACTGTAATGCTGTTTTACTACCCAGCTCCACAGGACAGTTTTAAGTTTGAAGTTTTGATTTTACAAACCATTTTTTTCATGTCCACAGAGACACACCTGGAGAGCTTACTTAAGGATCTGGGATTGGAGCAGCACTATACAGAAAAGCTATCACTGAGAAAAATACTTCAGATTGATGAGAAGACCATCACTGATGAACCTGCCAAGTGTAATTCAGATCTTCCATGGTATTTTCTGAAGAAGTTAATGATGGTTAACGTGACAGCTAGGAATGTTAAATGTACATCTGAATGTGAATCTGATGGTGATGCTGTGGCAGGGAATACAAAGTTAAATCTTAAGAATCTGCTTGACAGTCTAAATTCAGTTGACATGCTAAACCCCCTTGACATAATCACAGCTCTTTTTCTGTGTTCTGATGGTTTTGTACAGCAGGAACTGGCACTCAAAATGTCTATGTGTCAGTTTTCTGTGCCTCTGCTGCTTCCTAACTGTGACACACAACAGTGTGCACTCATGCTTTGGGCCATGAGAGACATTGTTAAAAAGTACAGACCTGAGTCACTTTCACAATCCAAGGGCTTCATGGAAGACAGAATTGTTCTCTCTGAACTTCCATTGATATCTTTTGTGAGACTGGGGGAATGCTCCTTGTCCAAGTCAGAGATTCTCAATAAGCTTCTGAGCAATTCTCAGCAGTACCATGACACTTTTGTTCACCATGACATGGAGTGTGGCGACAGTCCGAGGAGAATATGTGATGGACTGACTGAAATTACTTGGTACCTTCCTTGTGGAAACAAAAACATGGACATTTTCAGTGAGCCAGTAGCTGTAGCTAATCTCCGTGGGGACATTGCTGCATTTGAAACACAGTTTTCTTTTTTGTGTCAAACATCTACGGCAGTTTTTGTGTTCTTTGACAGTCTCAACTCTGGGTACAGGCTACTGACTAACCAACACTACAAGGCACAGATCTTCTTGGTAGGTAACCATCAAAGCAAGACCTTCAGTCTGGATGCTTTGGAAGAAGTTGCGACCACATTAGGCTTGACTAACAGTAACATTATTTTGAAGAGTAAGCACATGAATGATGCTGACTTTGTCAAAGTTTTGAGGAAAACAGTCAGCGATATATTTGAGAACCCAAAGATGAAGATGAGCATAGAGCAGATGGCTGGCATTGCCCATGAACTGGGAATCTTGGTGGATGAAGACTGTCCAGAGTGCAAGACTGCCAAGAAAAATGCAGATGCCATCACTGCAGAAATTCAAGACACCCTTAAATACAAAGAAGCTCAGCTTCCCCTGCAAGGCCAAATATGGAAGGAATTGACGAGCTTAGAGAAGGAAGAATGTAGGTTACGAAAAGTTGGTTCTGAAAACATAGAAACATACAAAAGTGAACTCCAGGTACAGAAAGAAAAACTTCGGGACAAACAGAACTCTCATGACATTTCAAATGCAATGACATGCTTCATCAATGCAATATCAAGCCCAGGGACAGAGAGGTGTTATTTCCTCAGATGGATGCGATTGAACCTTGATAACCTGTCTCGAGAAAAACTGTCTGACCTCAGAGAGCAGTACAAAAAGAAATGCAAAAATTCTGAGAACAAAGATGAGCTCAAAGACATTGACAGAGAACTTTGCAACAGTTCACTGGGGACTGAACATTTCTTCCGTGAAATGGGTCAGATCTATGAAGCTTCAGTTTCCCTTCCAGAAACACACCCGTCACGTCAACAGTTACAGCATCTGCCCAAACTCTGTGCAGGATTATTGCTTGATGGATTTCCCCTTGAGCTTGTAGATGGAGATGCATCCAACATTCCTCTCAGATGGGTGAGTGATGTTCTGTCTGAGCTCAATGACTTGGTGTCTCCTAAGAACAAGATACTGGTTGTCACAGTTCTTGGAGTTCAGAGCACAGGAAAGTCCACTCTTCTTAACACCATGTTTGGAGTGCAGTTTGCAGTCAGCAGTGGGCGATGCACTCGAGGTGCTTTTATGTTGCTCATCAGAATCAATGACGATGTTAAAAACGTACTCAACTGCGACTTTGTGGTGATCATTGACACTGAGGGCTTAAAGTCACCAGAGCTTGCACAACTGGATGACAGCCATGAGCATGACAACGAGCTTGCAACGCTTGTCGTGGGGCTGAGTGATATCACCATCATCAATATTGCAATGGAGAATTCAACAGAAATGAAGGACATCCTACAGATAGTTGTGCATGCTTTTCTCAGGATGAAAGAGGTGGGCAAAAAGCCTAAATGTCAGTTTGTTCACCAGAATGTGTCAGATGTTTCAGCCCATGAGAAGAACTTAAGAGACAGAAAACTCCTCTTTCAACAATTAAATGAGATGACGCAGGCAGCAGCCAAAATGGAAAAGAAAGAGGAGAACAAGAGCTTCACGGATGTGATGGAGTATAGTCCAGACACTGGGAACTGGTACATTCCTGGACTGTGGAATGGAAACCCACCAATGGCACCAGTCAATGCAGGGTACAGTGAAGCTGTATATGAGCTCAAGAAAAATATCATCCAGCTACTGGGAAATTGTGAGTCATCTGCTAACAATATTTTTGAGTTTAAAGAATGGATGTCAAGTCTGTGGAATGCAGTAAAGCACGAAAACTTCATCTTCAGCTTCAGAAACAGTCTAGTGGCTGATGCATATATGAGGCTATGCACAGAATTCAACAAATGGGAATGGGAATTCAAAAAATACATGTACACATGGGTTACAAATGCTGAAACAAGAATTTCAAATTTTGGCACAGTTGCTGTGAAATCTGAAATAGCCGACATGAAAGAACTTGTCATGTGTTTGAAAAGTGAAGCTTCCACAGTCTTGTCTAAATGGGAGACAAAACTTCTTGAAAATCTGACAAAGTACTTCAAGCAAACAGAGGGTCATGTCTGTCTAGTGGAAGCATACAAAGAGGACTTTGCAAACAGTGCAAAGAGCCTTCGACGAGAAATGGAGAGCTCTGTGTTTCATCAGCTCACAGCAGCAGCAGAAATCAAACAGGGAATGACAGAACTTGACAAAATCAAGAAAAATCACACAAAAGAAATTGAAAAGGCAGTGTGTGCACTGATTGATGAGTGTCGAAAGAAGAATGTCCAGATGGGAGATAAAGAGCTGGACAAAAAATTTGATAAGATGTGGAATGAAACTGTGAAGAAACTCTCTTTTTCTGAACAAAAGGCAACAGATGTCTTCGCCAGTGTATCTCACTACCTGAGAATGAATCTGTCCCGCAAAGGGAGTCATGTATGTGAATTGTTGAATCAAAAAAGCCTGAAAGACTGTGGATTAATGCCTTTCAAATGCACAGTTCAAGGACTGTGGAACCAAGCTAAACAACAAGCGAGCAAGTGGCTACCCGTTCAAGATCCTACACTTGTGGTACAAAAACTAGCTGACAGCATCATAGATAATTGCACTCAGTTTGTGATTGAAAAAGTTGAAAGAAAAAACAATTACTCTGACACTTACATCCAGGAGATCCTACACATGATTGATGAGAGGCTGGAAAACAATCGGGATCTTAAGACAGACATCAAGTTTGAGGTTTCTCTAAAACAGCACATCTGTGGAGTTGCAGCCAGACACTTTCAGAAAATGCATGAAGATTTCCTACATGTGAATGATCCTTACAGATGTCTAAATCAAAACAAAGAAAAGTTTCGCACTGATTTTAAAGATGTGTTCAATGAACGAGACCAGTGCCAGAAGAAGGCAGAAGAATTCACCAACCAATGCTTGAGGCCTGCAGTCGAAGACTTTGTCAACCGTTCCCTGGGTCCTGATATCATTGGTGAAATGCTAGCACAGCAGCAGTTCAGCACAAGAATATCCTTCCAATATTCAGTTTTACTGGATTTGCTTTTAAAAGATGACTTTGAAAGCTATTTGAGCTACAATTGTTCTTATGAGGAATATGTAAAGAAGTGGACACTTGAGCAAATAGTAAATCACTTCTCAAATGGTTCTAAGATGTTTGAGTTTGAGGCTCAACATCTCCAGTCAAGTATCAACAGCATAAATTATGCTATCAACAAAGCCAAAATGAAAAAGAGTGGCAACTTGAAGACATTTGTTGAACATGTCTGTCAGGAACTTGGGGATAAACTAGTCATTTCCCAGGATGCTCTTGGTGCTTTCATGATCCTGAACAATGCAGACCAGGAACAGTTTGCTCACTGGTTCAAAGAGTGCGTGGATGAGATGGGACAAGGTCTTAGAGAAGAGTTTGAAAAATCAAACATTGAAATGAAACTAAAACATCTTCACATGAAGCCTCAGAATGAGCTCTTCACCAGAGTGATTGGATGTGGTAAACAGTGTCCATTCTGTGCAGTGCCCTGTGAGGCAGGAGGAAAAGCCCATACTGAGCACTGGGCTTCACTGCATCGTTCAAATGGTCTTGGTAGATACAGGTTTAATGATTCAGACAAACTCGTCACAGATGTATGCACCTCTCTTGTGATCAGTGAAAAGCACTTTCGCTGCTTTGCAACAGGGTTTACATGGAAACCTTACAAGCATTACAAAGACATTTTCCCAACCTGGAGAATTCCTCCAGATGGAAGCCTTGAGGCATCAGACTACTGGAAATATGTGATGGTAACATTCAACAAGAAATTTGCCAAAGAATATGATGCAAAGCCTGCTGACATTCCTTCAACTTGGAAAAAAATTACACGAGAGCAAGCAAAAGTGAGCCTCAAAGAGTCATTTAACATTAAGTAAGTTTGGCTGTCATTTTGTCAAAAAATACTGCCAATACTGCACTGACACTGTGATTTTGGATTTCAGCCAGGTAATTGGAGATTGAAAATTTAAATTGGTATAGGAGTTTCAACTGGTGATAAAAATTAAGAATTGTATCACAACTAATATTTTATTCTCACTTATTTTGAGTATGCAAATGTATATGTCCTCCTGTTATGGATTTTTGATGTTTTGATGTTAATTTCTCACATTACATAAAGGCGAATCACCACTTATAACGTTATGTATAGAACATGGCAAGACAAGAGATACTGTACTCAGAAACATTTTACCATAACAGCTTACATCAGAGATATAACTGAAAGCCACTGCAAACTGTGGTCACTGTTACCCAAGATTACTTTTCATTCTTGTTTGTGATGTGTTCTATTACTAATGAATATTTTGTTGATGTGTTACACTTTAAAATGCGTTTTGTGACTTCAAATCAATGTACATGTTAGAAGCACCTGTTAGAGACAGGCAAAATATTAATATTTCTTTTTTGATGTGTCTTTTGTAGTATATAATACATTTTCTAGTATTTGGAAATGTAAATGAAATCAATATGATTAAGAAGTGAAGGGCATTTTCAGAATCTTCAGAATCACTTTAAGTGATATTGTCAACATATATACATGTCTGACTTCAGATAACTGATTCAATAAAGAAACAAAATCAGCAGTCTGGCTATGAATGTCTTTAATGTTTCCCAGATCAGAATCACAGCATACAGTGTATAATAACTTCTAAAGTAAACAGAAATATCATCACCTCATTTATTTATATAGTTTTACTTTACTTTTTTTTTTTAATAATCATCTTTTTTTAAAATTCCATTATTTAACATTTTTCTTCATCTCAAGTCTTGGGTTTCTGAATTCAACAAAGAATGTAAAAACAAGACAACAGGTGCAACTTTGCAAGCTGAAGATTTATGTTAGTGTGCGAGTGTATATGTGTTTCTGCCTTTGTGTATGTTTTCCATTTTGGGGTGTTAATCATGTGCTGTCATGCATGACCTGACACTGGAGCTCTAAATAACCTCTCTGATGTGCATGAAGTCATCTTGTTTCAGTTGGATGACTGCAGTTTTTGGGCATGTTGAATAAGAATAAACTGAGATCCAGTGCCACCTGTGTGAACCACAGGGCTGCAGTGAGTCACTTTGGTTAAGTGTGTGTACACATAGATCCAGTCTGATCCACTGTTAAAAACACATGCTCTGAGTCAGACAGACTTGTCTGATTTATTTGACATTGTCCATCTTTCAACTGTTTAGAACATGAAAATCTTTTCTGCTACATCAGATCACTGCAAGGGCAACGCAACCTCCATAACCACAATGCAACACAGTGTGTGGAGGGAAAACGATGGACTGCATGTGTGATGGCATTACTTTATGAGGATATGAGGCATCTTATGGTATCAAGCCCTCATGTCTGTCCCACATGCGATTAGGTGGCTACATGTAAACACTGCTACATGTGAAGTGAGCTAACATGTAATTGACTCCACTTGTGTTCAGTGAAGTGGTTCTCAAACTTTTTCTGGCATGCCCCCCCTTCAGAAGCTGGAAAAAGTTCACCCCCGTCTCCCCACAATTCTTATCAATCATTAACAATGATAGGTTTGTTGTTTATTTTTTCCTACATAAATCATATTCATTCAACTTTATTTCACTCCATATTTTTCCCCTGATCATCCTACACCCCTCCTGTTGTGGTTCTATTACCCTCATGGAGCGAGACCACCAGTTTGAGAACCACTGGTTTCGTGTCTCAGTTTAGAAGTCCTGACCACGAGTCACCGGCCTGTTCCCTACACCATTGTTACTTTAGTTAGCTGGCAAAAGGCAAAACTGGCTTTTATCAGTACTCTTAGCCTCTGAAAGTCATACAGATCATGCAGCACAGATTCATCAAGAATATACTTGGATCGGTTTCAAAATAAAAGTTTGCTTATGTTTGGAAAAAAAGGATGCAGAGGAATTTATATTTCTATCACAACGCCCCAGACTTGAACTGTATCTTTCAAATACAAAAGTAATATTCATTGGAAACTGTCAAATGATAACTACAGGCCCTTAGTCGTGTGGGGGCTGTAGGGAGATGAATTCTGCTACAGTGACTTTCCTGATCAGGAATCATGATGCTACAGGACGCCCATGTCATAAAGGGCAATGCGAGAACAAGATAAAGAGAAAAAGCAATTTTATGATGTCATGAAAAGTGATCAGTGGCAAGCAGTTTTTACTCATCAATGAATTTGAAACCTCTAGTTATTTATTTATTTTTTGCAAACTGCACCTGTTGTCTTTCGTTGTCACAAAATAAGCATTTCATTCATTCACTCAAAAAAAAGAAAAAAAAGGAAAACAAACAAGAAAACTTAATATTTACAAATATTTTGTCTGTTTGATTCTTACACTTAAAAATGTACAGTTTAGATCCTCTTCCAGATGTTGTGTGTCTCTCTCCTGTCACCCAGTTTGGTATTTTTCTTCACACATCCAGTCTCCTCAGAGTGGCCAGACTGCACTGAATCTGCCACAATGGCGCCCTCAAGTGTTAGCTTATAAAATAGACAAAGAAAAAGAACAGACCAAACTGAATACCTTGTTTCTGTTTTCACCTCCAGTGGTGTCATTGTAGCTGTATTGTGGTGAGGTTTCCTTCACAACCCCTCACTGCCTCCTTATCCACAGGAGTGAGTACAAAAGGGTTCATGTGGATCTGAACGGGCAGATCCTCCGTAGGACAGATAAGCAAGGTGGCAAACATTGTGGGTAGAAAGACGACCGTGCCTTTGAATTTCCTTATTTGCTAGTGATCAGTTCTTCCTCTCTTTTGATTCCTCTGATTCTGATTCCTACATTTAAGGCTGTGAGTCTTTTTCCAATTTCCTCCCAAAGTCACTTCAGGGCATTCACCTTTACTTGCGCTACTGTCCATCATCTGTTTGACAGCGTTTATCCACCTGCAGCACACCCAAGTCAGTTGTTTTGTGTTTTACATTGTGCGCATTTCCCTTTCAGTAAGCTTACAAAATCTCTGACAGGAGCAGCCAGGTACTGTATATCTCTCTCCCCTTCCAGCCCTCCCCCGCCACCCCGTTAGGCAGTAATAAAATAGAAAACAAACAGGCTAAAGCTAGGGCACAAGCAAAGACAGCACCGGTGACTAACTTCTCCCATACTGGATGTAGGCTACTATGGGTTCCTGTGGGCTCGAACAACAGCACATCAGTTCAGTTAACATACTGTATAAACAGAGTACAACCCATGATCCATGTTTGAGATCCTTAGCAGAGAATCAGAAGGGGGGGCCACTGCTGTGCTGCAGGCCCACGCATCCTCACCCCAAAAAAGAGAAGAATCAGAGTTATCGAGTGTTGCTTTTACCCTGTTTAGGAGATCCGAGCCCCCTTTTTCTTCTTGCAGCTCTGTGCTGCAGGCCGTGAAGGCCGACCGGTTACCCTCAGTGTGCTTAGAGTTTAATTTACAACTGATGAGCTCACAAAAACTCACTTGCTTAGTGGACTAACCCTTGAATGTGAGGACAATAGCAGAGCTGAACTGAGGTCAGAAATTGTGTAGAATGGCGCTGACACAGTGAAGTCTGGTGTTTTGGAGTTTCGTGGTCACAGCAGGGTAGTTATGGGTGATCACCGCAATATGGACAGTATCAGTCATGAATACGAAGCTAGCATACTGATGTAGAGAGGGGAAGGGAGGGAGTATGTGATGTTAATACAGAGGGGGGGTGTTTGGATAAGCAGCAGGAAGGAGCTCATTTTGGAGTAAGTTTTTACCATGGGAATGATTCTGCCTGTCTGCCTCTCTATCTCTTTGCTTTCTAATTAGGGCCCACCTATGCCAATGTGAAGCAGCTCTGATACCACACACACAAACACACACACACACACACATTTTCTCTCACAGGCACACATCAAACAGAATATGCATGTGCTGGAAATAGGGGTGCAGACAGGAGAGGGAAGGTGTAAGTAAAAGAGCAGAGGCTGCCTGTCTCTGCTTTGTTTCTCATCATCAGTGAAATACAAAAATAATCCTGTACACGCCAGCTACAACAACAGATTTGGTACCTCAAGTACCCTAAAAAAAGCAATCATTTCCAAACATATGGAAAGAGGAAGTAACTACTGTAGGATGATGGGATAGCTGTTGGCATGTAGCATCACTTGGCAAACCTAAATAACATCATGGAGGAAAGGAATGAATGAAGTATGTTCACAGTTGTTGTTTTGACCATAACATCTTCTGAGATTTGTGGCGATGACTTTTTTAAATAAGGGAGGTGAAGAGGTGGATCTGTTGAGTTACTTCAGGATTTTCTGTGATGTTCTTATTCTGTGAGATTAAACAAAATCCAAAGTGGACCGATATGATTTGAGAAGATTTGGGAAACGTGCATTGACAGATAGTGTCCTTTCCCCGTCATCATCTTTAAAAATAATTCATGCATAGATCCCCACTGAGAAAACCCATTTATATACTTTCTCCTTTGTACACATTTATATATAACTATATATAATATCATTTCTCTATATCTATATTTTCAGCAAAAATTCTTTCCACAAAAAACAACAATTAAACAAATGCTTGAAAAAAGAAACAGAACATGAAAGAAAGAAAAAAACACAATCGAGGGCCAGTTTGGCACTTTGTCATGAGAACACACAGCATCTGTTAGTTGACAGTAAATAGGAATACTCTAGAATTTTCTTTAGTTTTTTTCTCCCTCGATGAGAAAGCAAACACAGTAGTACATACTTGGCACCAAGAATGCTGGTAGAATGAAAGTATCAGATATCAGTGTTTTCAAAGCTATATGCTTACTGTATGCACTCTATGTCTCCTCCTACAGCTCAGTAGTTTATGAATCCTTAGAGCAAAGGAGCACTGGGGAGAGGGAGAGAATCACATGTTGAATGAGGGAACAAAGCAGGGAATAGACACAGATGTAAAAAAGAGAACGATATATGCACATAATACATCAGTGAGAGAAAAACAGATGTCGCCAAAGTAAAAGCATTTGTCCCTTTGACAAATGTCAGCGGGCTTTAGTCTGGAAACAGCAGACTTTCTTTGAAAGCAGTATCTTTAAAAGATCTATATCGCCCCCAACTGATCATCTGCTGCCTTGCAGTTCAGTTGCTTCTCCACACGCCACCAGTGGAGGGAGCTGCTAAGTTTGACAGCAAATGATGGAGGAGGTGAAATTGTTTTGGAGAAAAAAGAGGATAAGAGAACAGAACAAAGGCCCACATCCAGAGGCCTCCATTCTAGATCAATAGCAAAGATGCCAGTCTTCCTGGTCCTTAGGTTGCACTGTGTCAAGGCAGTCCCTACTATACCCTGGTTGTGGAATGAGGGTGGGGCAGGGTGTTGTTGTGGCCAGTGGAGGGGAAGGTGTTAAAGGCATGAAGAGGCTGCATGCTGGTGATGGTACTGGGGATCATGGTGATGGTGTTCGGTGTCATCAATGGCACGTCATCGGGGGCACGGCGTAGCGCCAGTGTGTAATCAGGCGGGCAGGCAGGCCGTAGGATATCGTGGGGCCGGAGAGGCTCCATGTCGTGGTGAGCATCATGCTCTGAGTGCTTCATCTGCAAAGACATGATCTCTTCCTCCTGGCTGTGAGCCAGGTCATTGGCAGGACCACCCCGCTGAGGAGATAGCCGGTGGCGCCGCATCTCGTGACGCTTGTCACGCTTGTAGTACAGGGCGGCAAAGGCTAGGATGTTGAGAAAGAGGAGTGATGCCCCTACTGCGACTGTCACAGAAAGCTCAGTGGAATAGTCCCGGGTGTCACCTGGGAAGAGGTCCTGGTGTGGACGCTCTGAACCCTCAGGCTCCAGATCAGAAGGGAATGTAGGGTAGGGGTGACGAGTGGTACGGGGGCCAGGTGTTCTGGGCCAGGGTCCGTAGGTGCCCGGACGAGGGCCTGGTGGTGACCGCGTAGTGGTGGGGAACAGCACCTCATGTAGACTGTGGAGGTGGGGGACTAATTCCAGCCAGAAGGCCACCTTATTGGCCCTGTAGTTGTCTCTAACACGAGGTTTTAAACCGATGTGGAGGTACTGTTTGTCCTTTGAGTTGAACTTGGTCCAGATGACCTCTTCAAAGCGGTTGGGCTTGGTGTGAATGAACTTTGTGTCCTGAGGGACTGGTAAGTTGGGGTCCCTAATGGACAACAGAGGGGGCATCTTAGTTACAGGTTTCAAGTCAAGCTTTTAATCAGTTTGGTTAAAAAAAATTCTTCATTGTGTTGACATCTAAACTCTGCTAAACCTTTTGTATTTACGAACTTACAGCGATGTGAGCCAGAGCACTAAACTTTAAACTCTACTAAGATTTAGTCAGAGAAATAAGTCCCTAATTATAGATACACCTCTCTAGCTTTCAGAAAAACGCATCAACTCTACTACTGAAAAGGCACTACACCGGCTGTTTAACCCTGAATTTGCACCACAGGGCAAAAAGTTAATTACAAATATATTAATATAGAATAAAATCTTCTCTAAGACCTACCCAGTCTTGGCGAAGTTGGTCCAGTAAGTCATGACCACGGCGCTCAACATCACATCATTCTTTGAGAAGTTGCATGGGAACAAATCTGTGGCACCGATCATGGGCACACCAAACACATACGGTATCTCATCTCCGTGGGCAGCGTCAGCCCATTCGGGTCGCGTCTCGGTCTGGCAGTGGTGGTAGAACGTGTAAAAGTAAACCGGGGACTGAAACTCAGCATGCAGTTTGGCAGTGGCAACTGCTGGCGCCACCCACTGGTGGTCCGTAAATAGAGCTAATAAGGTCTTTCTCCGCATGTCGCCATTGTCCCTGTCTGCCCAGTCGGTGTACATGAACTTAATGGTCTCCCTCAGGATGTCTTTGCCTGGAGGATAAGATGTGGGAGGGGAAAGGGACAGGCAAAAAAGGGGAAAGGGAAAAAAGAGAAAAGGTGGTAGGTTAAGAGGGAAGTAATAACAGGAATAAAACATTTGAGAAAGAGAGTGGTCAAGAGATGTGAAACAGAAGGTGGAGCAAGAGAGAAGCAAACATTGCTAAGATGAACTGGAATGACAGGAATAGGAAAAGATTACAGAGGCATCTGTGTTGATATGTACTGTATGTGTGTGAGATAGACAGAAAAACTGAAAGGACAGACTGAGCAACACAAAGAGAGACTATGCCTCTCAGAGAGCAGAATGAATGACAGGCACTTGAGATAGAACGTGGCTGCATTATCCAAATGTGACTGTATTTCGACTGTGGCCTGCTGTGAGGGGTTTGCAGGTTGATCTGTTAGGAACAACAGCACTGTGATTGGGAACTGGCTCCCTGGGGGATGATGAGAGACAGCATTAGTGCCCACAGAGCCTCAAAGGCCAAAGCAGAGACCCACTACGGTGAAAGATAATCTTGATGATAGGCAGTCTCTTTAGTATGCCTGTCTTGGTTGATACACTTCACTGGGCTCACATTTTATCTCGTCTCATTCTTTGCCCACATAATGTTTTTAAGGCTTCCATTTCCACTGGGAGCTGTAGTTTTGGACAATTTGTTGTTGATGTATTTTTGTTGAAAGCATATAATAATGTACATCATATTTATAAGAAAAAATGAAGCACTTGTTTTTTAAGAATCCAAAAAAGAGAACTGTGGTATGTAATGTGACATCTAGCTCAGGTCTTAGGGAATATATTTATTATATTGAAACTTGTTCATAACTTATACTGTTCATTCTTACAGCTATACATTTATATTTTCACAATTTCCTTTTTATTTTCAGCCCCTCATTTGTGCACCCCAAAAGGTTTTCAGCAAATGTGGCTCCAGAACAGAGATTATGTGGCAAATTCTGTCACCTGAGAGGAGGTAGCAAACATAATATGGAAGAATTTGAAGCCTGAAAGATGAATACAGTTACCTTCAGGGTATCCGTAGAGGTTATCAACAAAGTTAGAGATGGTGTAGTCGAATGCAGCGGCTGAGATGCCATCGTTGTCCTCGCTGTCGTCCACAAACTTCAGCCCCTCTCCTTGGTTCACTCCTATTAGGATATCATAGTTGAGGAACTCCCCCTGGTGGTGAAATAGGGGAAGTGAACATTGAGTGCTGAAATTGTATTCAAAGGGTTTTCAGTCTCTGTATAGAATACAAATCTACACTCACTACAACCACAAATGCCGCTGAATACAGTTTTGTTTTTTGTGTTCATCTGTAAGGTCAAATCAGTGTAATTCATAACTTGTATGTGATCATATCTATGATATGATATATCAAGAATTGTAAGTCTGCAGGGTATAATTTCTTTGTATTAACGTATAGCTTGTGTAGTGGGACCACTGCTCAGTTAGTCAGTTAGGGACATGAAATCAAATTTTCTGTTTTAATTCTTTTTATTATTATATTATTATATATCATCAAAAGCAAACGATCTGTTCTATCTATAAGATGGAAAATACCTAAAGGTAAAGATAAGTTCTACAAAAACTGTGCTGCAGATTTTCTGGAGTTTACAGTCAATTATATCAATTAATGTGTAACAAGAGCTCAGTTTGGGATGTAGCTCATCTTCGAGATGAAAATGAGAAGACATAATCACTTTCTGACTGAATCCAGACCCTGTGACGATGAGTTTGCAAGTAGACTATGCTTTGTATTGAAGGATCACAAGCAAAAAGGTTATGAGCTGAGGTTCCAAAATTTACCACTAAGGCAATGTGCATCACCAACACCAAAGCTGTTTCTCACTGTGTTACAGTGTTTCAGTGTTTGAGTTCACACCAGCTGGTAAATGTCACCACCAGACCCTAACTCTGTGCAAAGGTCACACTAACACTCTGTCACAAGTTCCTCATGTTTTCTTCTGTCTGGTGTTGCATCACAGCTCAAGTCAATACTTGTGTCAAGACCATATCCGCAGTATCACCTCTGATACTGGTGCCAGACCCTCACCTGCTGCATGAGGATCTCAGGATCATCGGGCACCACATCGCCATCCACCACAGGGCCAAAGGCAATGTGGTAGCGGGCTGGTTGGATGTCCTGGTCCACCAGCTCTCTGAAGTTCTTGCGTCTCAGGCAGTCAACCAGGTCGGCCGTCTCTGTGTAGGTGCAGCCCACCTTCCGGGCCAGGATCTTGGTGTACTTGAGGGGCTGGTAGTTGACGGACCAGCTGGAGATGGCTGTTCCACTCTGGGCTATGGCCCTGTGGAACAGACCTGAAAGGACAGATGGAAAGGAATTTGTATTACTGTATGATGAGATAAATTTGGCTTTTTAGCATCCTAAAAACATAATAAAATGGTGGTGATCTCACTAGAAGTTTGTGTCTGACGGAGGGTCAGCTTTGGAATAGTACAGAATGCAGAGAGACTATTTGATATGTATCAAATCATTTCTAGTGCCAGTGCCTATTTTTAAAAAATATACATCTTTCATCACATCATTCGCACTGGAGCAAAGGTGGCAGACTAGGAATGGAACTACAGACCCAAATCATCACAGACAGAGCATGCTATAGTGCTGTGACAAAAAAAATAGAGGCAGGACTAGGAGTAAACTCATCTGAGATTTTAAAAGAGCCATTTTCCTCTTTCTTGTACTTGCTGTTTCTCCTCTCGGCCTCTCTCTAGCTATGTTTCTCCCTTCCTCTTTGTCTCTCTCTCTCTCCATCTTCTTAGTTCTGCCTATCCTGCGCTGTTTGAACCACTCAAGTGGCTCGTTACGGGGCTGCCTGCTTGACTCGTTTCCTCTCGCGCTCCTTTTTTCTTTCTCTACCCTCTCCTGGGCTGAAGATCGGTCAGTTAATTATTAAGCAGAGCCGCAGAGCCCCCTTTCCCTGGGAAATCAATTACAGTAAGAAGTAGCTTGGAAACAGCTACACCTACATATCTGCACTGAGGGAAACAGAGGGGGAGAGACAGACAGAGAGAAGTGGGAGGTGGGTATTATTTCATTCGTCTTCAAAATCAGTTTCTTTGTCACTCCCTAAGTGCCTCTTGCCTTCCCTGCTTAGTACCTTCTTCTATTTGGCTGCTTCTCTTTTCTAATATGTCAGAACCTTTTCTCTTTCACCTCCACTTTTTCCTCTCTAAACATCATAACCTCAGGACATCTCCACCTGTTCTTCTGTCTCCTCTCCTTGTCTTCTTCTAAAAGGATACTGTCCCCTCTATATCCCCCAGCCTGCATCATATCAGTATCACTTACTGTCCCTCCCTCAACCTGTCTGCCATTTCCATCCAGCTACCCATTCAGTGCATGTCTGCTGTTGAGCTTGATTTGTGATGCTGTGTTGTTGAAATGATTGGTGTCCCTTAAGGGTGGGGATGACAGACTCCTTACCTGGCATCCCTGGCGGGGGGAGGGAGGGGAGCATGACAGACAGGCGGCGTCTAGTGGGCTGATGTTACACCGTTAGATGCTGATGATGATGAGGACGATGATGACGATGGGGTGATGACAAAAGTGGTGGAGTGAGAATGGGCAGGTGGCAGTGGTGGGTGGGGTGGAGTGGGGTGGGGTTGGTTGTCAGCAACAGGAGACAAAGGGTTAATACAAGCTTTCCCAACTGTTAGGGTTCCTCGGTTGCTGGACTAGAATGACTGTCATTAGTTCTGGTTCCCATCTAAAAATAAACAAATGAGCACTGGACAGAGAATGGACAGAGCCAGTGTAGAATACATCTGACCATCTGGAAATAAAATAACGTAGCTAATAGTAGTACATTTTAAAGCATACACCTTTCACTTACTTTTCAAAAGTTAGATAAGAAGATTGACACCACTTTCATGTCTGGACATTAGGTATGGAGCTGGAGCTGGGAGGTAGTTAGCATAACTTAGCATAAAGATTAGAAGCAGGGGGACAGCTAGCTAAATTACATAAAACACACTTACCAACTTACTCTGAAGCTCACTAATTAATATAATATCTTGTTTAATTCTTACAGAATAAGAAATGCAAATGACAGTTTGTGGTTTTAAGAGGAGTTACACACTATGCATGGATGCGTCGACAACACACAGGACTTCAACACAGGATTGTCACAGAAACAGCTGTTCATTTTCCATTTCAAACTCAACGTTTTTATCTTGAATCTACAACTGCTCTGCAACCTTAACCATGTTTATTGGTGTCCTCACTAATCCTCAACAAGGTAGTTCTCATGAAAATGTTCCTTTTTTTTTTGCTTCTATTTTCACTACATAGAAGTGCTAAGCACTATGTGGCCACTTTAATATTGATATAAATATATAACAATTGGGGTCTTGGGAGGTTTCTAAGTGCAAAATGGGTCACCTGCCATTTAGAGAAAAAGGCTGGGTTAATATGAAGGGTTAACAGACATCAGTATAATTATAGAGGCTGTACTAAATGAACACAGTGACATGGCAGCAGTACACAGATGCTCACTCAAGCTTTGACGACACACAATTTGTTTTCAAGGCACATCTATGCAGACAGAATGAGTCAAAATTAGAGATGTGTCAGACGTCTGCTTGGTGCTTCAGACACACAAACACACACATGCACATGCATACACACACAGAGCAGCGATTGAAACAGATGTGTGGTTGTGTGAACATGCTCTCTAATCTCTCTCTCTCTCCTTTCACCCACCATTTCTTCCCTGTTTCTGTCCTTTGGAGTTTGTGTGTGTGAGATGGAAAATGAATAGAGGAGAGAGATATTGAGGGAGAGTCTTGTTAGCCGAGTAGAACAGAGAAGTTATGATCGGAGGTATCAGCTTCAAGAACAGTGGCTGTGATCAGCATGGCGTGACCATTTGCCGCGGGTCGTCAGTCACACTGATCTCTAATTCAGATCAAAGTCGCATTGGTCTCAGGCCTCTTTGGTGGTGCAATGTTAACACTTTAGCCCCTCAGGGTGTGTTGTTGCAATGGGGAGTGGCTGAGGTCAGATAGATGTAGGTTTTCGAGTGAAACCTCTCACAGAAAAGATCACTGACCGCACAGCGCCATAGGAGCTGGAATGTGAGTAACGTTGGAACTCAGTTTATCCTCCATGGACATGAAACGATATCACCTGGATCAAACTTGACTCACTATTAGCTGGCTACATGACTGTTTAAATTCTTCAGTTCAAAGGATAAGCAGTGTTTTTGAGCATAGAGGTGTCGGCGAAGATCGTGACGAACGATTTCTGGGCTGGATAATGTGCTAGCTTGAGTTTCCATCTGACCATCTGATCATGACATAGCCGATCTAGAAATAAAGGAAAACATATACTATATACTATACTGAGCGTAACAAAAGAAATTCCAACAACAAATACATGAGGGTTTATAATAGCCAAAATGCAGGTACATAATCGCTAACTGCTTCCAAGTAAATATATAGAACAAATATAATAAGGCCAGAGTATAGTGTGTGGGCAGCAGCATTGTGGCTATTCAGGGATTAAAAGAAATGATTTGAGCTGAGGACCGAAATATCATTGGATTGGGTAGTATTCATGTAAGCAGCCACAAATACATTAGTCAAGAAATTTGTGGTTAATGATAATCAGAGATGGGATCCAGGTATTAGCAATCGCAATAAGTTCATGATATTCCAGGTAATTCCAACGCTATTAGAATACAGTTGGACATAGTTTTTGTATCTGTTTGATGTATCTACTGAATTTAAAATGCAGAAAGAAAAAGCATGTGGAATGGGAGGACAGGATGAAGAAAAAAGCTTGATGCTGTAAGTGGAGAAAAGAAGGCCAAGTAACACAATGCAACAGAGATCAAATTACCTCCGAGGGTGCGAGAGGATGAGGAGGTTGACGCAGAGGACGCCCCAGGCTCCTGAGTCAAGATGGTGATCCTCTCTGGGTCTCCGCCAAGGGTCATGTTCTCATTGAGCTAACGTGATATTTGAATCTGGTCCAGCAGGCCATAGTTTCTTTAGCAGACTGATCACCAGAAAAGTGCAGCCTGGATATTTGCAATAACAAAGGGTGGGGAGACACGCACACACACACATGTGCACAGTTGACATTTTACACAGCTTTCATTTAGCCATCCCTCCATTTCTTATATCATTAACATTTACACACACACACACGCACCCGCACATAAACATGCACACACACCGTCCGCAGAATGGCTAATGAAATCACTGTCCTCTGCTCCTCTGTTTGAAGGTCTCTTAAACAATGAGTGAGGAGGTCAGCTGCTGAGGGCAAAGTTTAAACTTTGTTCTCAAACTGAAATTAAACAGAAAATCAGCAACTCATTTCACTGCAGTGGGTCAGAGAAGTTTGTATTCCTGATTTTTTCCTCAATGAGGATATTATTATCTACATTAAAATGATTTTTTTTTTCAAGGATCTCATGATGTTGAATGGCTCATTGTGAATCTAGAGGATGTCGGCAGACTGAACAATAACCTATACCTATGACATCAACTGTCCATAAAGCCATAAGTGGACCTCTAATCCCTACAGAGTGACTATGACTGAAAAGGTTGATTGAGTTTATTATGACCCATTAGTTCTTACCATGGTAACAACTATACTTCCTTGGGTCCACAGGCAGAAAAGGTCATATAATAAATATTCTTAATATATTTTCACTGATGAGTTTGACCCCATTCCTTTGAAGACATGTTGTGTAAGGATCTCATGCTAAGAAGCCTAAACTGAGACCACACTGGACATCAGATCTGGTTTCAAATTCATGTTGTTACATGAATACAGTGTGTGGTATAATCACCATGTCTGTGGTGGACTAAATAACAACACCTTTAAAGCCTCAGTATGCTTCAAATGAACTGGGGTGTACAAAGTCCAACCACTTCTAAAAGCAAACAAGTTTATACTCTGAATGACCACACTCAAAGGTGGCCTACAAAGCCAGTAATCATGGAGAGATAAATAAGAAATCGTACAAGCAGGGAAAGGTGAATGGAAGTTAAGGGCTCCCGATTTCTATGTCAAAAAGGAGTACAGGGAGGGGGTTTCAGATGATGTTTGGCCAGTGGACAGGCAGTTAAGTTGGAGCATACTGATGCCTTTAAAGTGTGAAATCTCTTTATTTCAAAAGCAATAGAGTTGAATGATACATGTTAATGCCCACCACACTGCAAAGACTGCTCAGAAATGGCTAGGGCAACACGACAAAGAGCCCAAGGCGTTGACCTGGCCTCCAAACTCCCCAGATCCCAATCTGATGGATCATCTGTGGGATATACCGGAACAAGCCAGATCCTTGGAGACTCCACTCCGCAACCCACAGGACCCAAAGGATCTACTGCCAATTTCATGACATCACAGGACACTCTCAGAGGTCCCATGTCCATGCCCTGATGGGTCAGGGCTGTTTTGGTGGCAAAAGGGGGACCTACACAATATCACACACAGGTCCTACAAATCAAATGCATGCTATTCACTTCATCTATCAGTGGTTTTAATATTGTAGCTGATCAGTATATATCATTATTTTGAAATACAAAAAAATCCACACAAACACCTAATCTGAAAAGCAAAAGTCACTGCTGTGAAAACATGTTAAGACAAGAACAAGAAAGATTAGTTAATTATCACCACTAGAGAGAGTGTCGTGAAATTGTGAAGTTCCTGCTATTGCTAATTGCAATTAATAATGGTCATGAATCTGAGCAACAGCACACTGGAAAACTGAGTCTTTTCTGAAAGTCAACAAGCACTGCTCTTCAACCTCAGTCTGTCTCCTTTTCGAGGCTGACACACACCATTCAGATTTCCCGGTGACTCACTCTATTATCTGCATCTGTATTTACTAAATGCCAGCAGGGACAAAACACAACAATAAAGTAACCTTCATTTTTCTTGACTTTGCTGCCTTCACTCTCAATGAAAGGGAGGCGAACCACTGTGAGCTATTGAAGCTGGAGAGTTCTAGGACTTTGCTGAGGATATGAATTAAAGGGATTCATAATTCATGAACCAACCTTGAGAAGGGAAGATGGAGGTGATGGGAGGAATGAGAGAAAGGGAGACAGAGAGTGGAGGAGTGAAGAAAGGCTAGGGGACATTGATTTCCGTCATGTTAGGGTCAGCTGAACATGAACGTGACTCAGCCATGGCTGGTTTGGCTCACATCACAGCCTTGTCTTTGTGATTAGAAGTCACAAGCGGAACAAGGAGCCAGAGGTAGGGATGTAGACAGGATGTGTGTGGGAGATACAGTTTTGGTGATCAGAGTGGCGACATAGATTGAGTGCCTCTCGATGAGTCCAAGACAAGGTAATCAGCAGGTACACATAATTGGGTCAATCTTTCCTCTTTATTGCACCCACTCTTGGTATGGATGACTGAACTTTGATTAAGAAGCACTTGGAGGCATGTCTCTGTCCTTTGAATAAAATAGGCACAGTCAAACTCTTGGCTGCTAGAGTCTTTTGGATTTTATAGCCTTAAGCTGTATTTCTTCTGATGGGAAAGGGGTTAAGGGGTTGTGTGCAGCACATGTTGCAGCTTGCAGCTTGGACTATTTGTGGATGTCATCACAAAGTAGGCTGTTGCCTTGCACTCACCTGGAACCTCACAAATCTTTGTGCCCCTTTTAATAAAGCTATGCATGGTGACTTTTCCCTCAAGTCAAGTCCTAGTCACACTGGAAATCTGTGATCATTCTCCCATCCTGTATTTGCTTTAAGTAATGAGTTAAATACACAAACAGCGAGTGATTGATGGGTGGACAGACAGATGACTAGTACATGCATTTGGGATAGAAGTGTCAGAGCATTCATTCACTGTCCAGAACAACTTAACCAAGCTAATAATCAACCCCCTCCCTGCCATCCTTGCGCATTCCCGAGTGGCCTGCAGAGAGATGGAGAGGCGGTGGGAGATATGACACTCCTTTGTATTCTTTGACGTCTGTCTGAAGTGGTTATCTTTCCGTCCTCCTACCCTTCTTCCCTCCCCTTCCTCACTGATCGATCTCTCCACTGGGACACCTGAGGCAATCAGGAGGTGTTGATTGGTGTCCCTTTCGCTTGCCTGATCCGTCCTTTCCATTCTCGTCAGTCCAATACTTCGTACACACTCACTAGCTTTCCAACTCTCCTACTCTCATTGCCGTCCCTCATCAACACTCTTTGCAATCACTCTGACTGATAACTCACTCGGATGCTCTCCTCTCTCTCTGTCTTTCACTCCAACCTGGATTTCTTTATCCCATTACTGTGTGGTCTCCATGTCTCAATGTCTTGCAATGCTCAAGGACCACTGAACAACACTGACTCATGCCACAAAGCATAGAGTTTCCCTCACATCTTCAGTTACTGAAGAATTCAGGGATTACAAGAAACCTGCTTAACACAGCTATATTTCTCCTGGTAAAAACATGACTTTTTGGCAAGGTACTGTATATGCTTACGTTTATGCAATGACATACACTGATCAGCTACAACATTAAAACCACAGACAGGTAAGTGAATGACATTGATTATCTCGTTACACTGCAATGTTCTTGGGAAACTTTGGGTCCTGGCATTCATCCAGATGTTACCTTGACATGTACCAACCACACCACAAAAACTGCTCAGAAATGGCTTGAGTAACATGACAAAGAGCCCTAGTCATTGACCTGGCCTCCAAACTCCCCAGATCCCAATCCGATCGATCATCTGTGTCATGTGCCAGAACAATACTGGTCCATGGAGGCCCCACCCTGCAACCTGCAGGACCCAAAGGATCCGCTGCCAAAGTCTTAATGCCAGACACCACAGGACACCCCCGGGGGTCCCGTGCCTATGCCCTAATGGGTCAGAGCTGGTCTCACGGTGTGAGGGGGACCTACACAATATTAGGTAGGCAGTTTTAATGTTGTGACTGATCAGTGTAAGTGTAAAGGAGTCAGTTTCCACAGCTAAACGGTAGGTTATAATGGCTCAATATTAGTAAATGCTATTAATCATCCATTACGCATAGAGGCTTTAACACCTTATTATAGGTGAAATGTACTAATGAACCTGAGCCCCAATAAGTTGTGGGAAAGTAGAATCAATACAGTATTGTTTTTTCTCTCTCTGGCCACCTTAAACACATTTATCATGGGTTAAGTAAGCTTTTAGAGGTAGCTGGAAAATGTATTATGGTACTGAACATGAGTCAGGTGTGAATTTCATTTTAGCTCCAGTAATACAGAATCCCAAAAACAAACATGACACAAAAATAACAATCAAAATCCTTTGAACATGATTGCAATGAAGTGTAGTCATGAGGGCACTCAATACGGCAGCCACTGCGTCACGACTTGGAGACTAGAGACATGACCCAGAAACACTGGATAAAAGATACTCTCTGCCTCCTGTGGGCTCACACCCAAGCTCCATTGGTGGCTATTGATCTGGCGTGTGCGTCAGAGTATGCGCAAGCAAGCGTCTGCCTGCTTGTAGTAGCTGTCCAAAGTATTGTGAAGCTTACTAGGGAAATTATACTGTGTGTGTACTTGGTAAGTCGTAAGCCTGCTATTATGACTGAATGGCCATTTTGTCACCACCTTGGGAAAGCCAGACCTTTGAACTGCTCATACACTTCAGATGTAGGCAGCAATTCAGAGGTTTTGGGGGATTTTAATTCTCTGCAGCCATCAGAAAGTCAATGTATGAAAGGATAGGGAATCTATCATTGGTTGTTGAGAAGTGGCACAAATGCTAGGTACCTGAATATCTCATAAAAAAAATCTCAGTTTTGTATTACTACAATAGTGGCTTGTATGTGTGTCGTGTGTGTCATCTGGAAATGTAAGCATTCTGTGTTTGTGTGTGTGTGTGTGCTGGCTGCATAAGCAGAGTGAAATGTGCACTGGTCTGTCGTCCTCTGAGTGCTTGGCTCTCCTCCACCCGGCTGCACTGTCAGTCACAGTAATGGGAAGGGAAAGCTGGGGCTAAACGGCTGCTAATGGGAGATGACTAGGGAAACCTTAGCACCATCCTCGCTAACCACTAATGCAAACCAATGAAGAAAGCCCAGCACTGCCCTGACTGATGCTAACTACTAATTCACAGTAATGAGAGAAGAGGGAAAACTCTGGTAATGCTAACACAAACCAGTACTAGAAAAATGAACACTGTCAGAGCTTATGTTAACTACTCACTCAAACTAGGGAATATGTGAATGTGTGTGATATGAGATTTGCTAATTCGAGTGTGCAAACTAATGAGATTGGAAGGATAACAGTAGCACTGTCCTAATGGCTGCTGATGACGCCAATTAGTGTGATAACAATCATAATGTGAAGTGTTATTGATCGCCAACGAGGAGTCCAACAAGAGGTGAGAGGTAAGGGTCATGGTCAAAGCAGTGGAACCTCTGCATTTTTATTGCTTTATCAAGGTGGATGTTTAAGACAGGGAACATAAGACTTGATGCATGACAGAAGTTGTTAATGTGGTTGGATGAACATCAAATTCCACTTGTTGAATCATCAGAATAAAACATGAGAAACGTAAGGAAATATATATATACACATATAAAAGATACATGCCTGTAGATAAAAAAGAAAAAAAAAAGTGTTAACTACGGCTTCCAAGATTCATTTCAGAGGCAAACATCCACTAACAGAGCCTAGGTTAATTTTGAAAGAATGTGGCGACTGCAGCGTGGTGCTTTCATTTGCAAAGATGAAGCATTTTGATTTTGCTAAATTGGTGCTTTTGAGGGACTTCCAAGACTCATGGGTAATGTAGCATTTAGAGACACTCTCTTCACAAATATGACAAAGTCAATACCACTCTCATATCTGTCTATTAAAAATGAGGCTGGAGCTATTAGACAATTCTTTTAGCATAAAGGCTTGAAGCAGTGAACAGCGGCTGTTCTGGCTCTGAGCAAAGGTGAAAAAAATCAGCTATCAATACCTCTAAAGCTTAATAATTGACATATTATAGCTCGTTTGTTTAATTTAAAGACAGTCACTGCTCCTGACCAAAAACCAGCACACAGACCAACTTTATGCTAAGCTAGGCTAACTGTCTCCGGCCTATAGCTTCATATTCAATGGACAAACATGAGAGTGGTATTGATCCTTACATGTAACAACACTGATGATCTCATTAAAAGAAAACTCTGAAATGGAAAGTCACACTGGGGAAAACGCAACCGGTGGCTTTTATCACCTTGCAACCCTATAGGAGACATTATTTACTAATGTGATGAATAAGGTAAATTAATCACTGACATTGTTATGGTTAAAATTATCAATAGGAATTAAATGTTATAGTTATTATGTTCTCTACTGTGCAGTTATTCCATTCCGTGTAAAAGCATTCTCTTCTTTGGATGTAATTATATGTGGGCTGATACAGACAAAAGCCAATTTTTTGATTCCTAAAAGCCGCTAAGCACCTGTAGAAAGCGTCAGTACTCTGTACCTGCAAATAAACATGTACAGGTGAATCAGTTGTGAATATATTTCAGATGGGAATGAGTTTAATCTGAGAAAGACTGGTTTGAAGTTTGGAGGAACTAGATATAGAGACAGATAGATGATAGATAAGAGAGAGAAAGACAGGGGGAGTGCTAAAGATTAATGAACAGACGGGCCGTTTGCAATGCAAGAAAATGAAGATGAACGATCGCCAGGTTCAGAACAAACGGATCTTTTCATTAGGAAAAAGTACAAAAACAGGAGAAATGGAGAGAGAAAAAAGAATGTGAGTGACAGATGAGGGACAGAGGAAGGGTGATGGTGGTGTGTGTGGTGTGGCGAAAGAAAAGAAAAGAGGAGACAGATGAACTGATAGAGACAGAGACAGAGGGACAGCTATTAGGGTTTGAGACATATGCATGGCAACGAGAGAGGACAGGATGAGCCGGTGACGGATGGGAGGGCCAATGCGGGGTTACAGGGGAGGAAGAGAAAATGACAACAGCTGGACGGGAGTGCGAGATAGAAGAGGAAGAGGATGGCGAGGAGGGCAGGAGTGTGATCCCAGCGAGAGAGAGTAAGGGTGGAAGGATGGAGAGTTGAAGGGGGGCCTGCCTCTTAGAGAGACAGAGAGGAAGAAGGGTCGGAGGAGGAGGAGCAGGAGAGGAGAGGAAGGTGTATTCAGTCGGACAGGCTGTCATAACGGGAGCTGACTGCTCACCCTGACGCTCCGAACTGGCCTGACCCACACTGCTGAGGACACAGGGGGCGGTAGAATAAAAGAAGGGCATGGAAGAGGGAGATGAGGAGATGAAGATGGAGAGAAAAGAAAGGTGTTGATGGAAGGCAAACTGTGAGAGAAAGGAGGAGGCTTCACTTTGAACTAGTCTGACCTGCCTGGGTGAGGCTACCGCAGAGACAGAGAGAAGTATACAGGGGTGTATGGATGAAGAAGTAGGGTGGGCTTGTCTGAGCTGATTTTCTTACTTTCAAACAAGGATGGGGATGGAGAGATGCAGTGGAGGGAAGAAAAGAACTGTTGGAGAGACGCTGGAGAGAGTAGTAGGCGGTTTGTCTGGTCTGACTGTTGCCAGATTCACACTTCAGAGTAAGTTACATCAAATGTAACACGTATTCCCTTGCAGAAAAAAGAACAGGCTTGCAAAGTGTTTGCAAACAAGTTGTAAATAGGAAAATATTAATGGAGTCAGTCACTGTTGGAATCGCTGGAAAGATTCATTACCCATGCATTACTCATAGCCCACTGACACAGGATTTTTCAGGATGAAAGTACTATTGATATCTTATGGAACACCTTAAATTCATTATAGAACTGTGACCGAGATGAGTAATAGGGTTTGATCTGATACTAACGTGTATCTCTGTTTGCTGAGAGAGATCAGGTAGCTGATTAATCTGATCTGGAACATCTGTGGCACTCAGGCTAAATAAGTCCTGGCTGCAGTCTAACCATTCTCTCCCACATCCTGGTTTATTTATGTTATCTTAGTTTCTTTTATGTGTTATCTTGCACCCTACAACACCTACACCCACATCCTTCACTCATGTACACTACTGACTTTACTGATTTCCACACTCTATGTTGTAAATATTTAATCTGACACTTTAATTTAGTTTCATTTGGTTTAATAAAGTATTCTTTGTTAATTGTTACATGTAGTGTGTCTCTCTGTTGTTGTGGCCACTTGAGCCGGCTCATGACAATAGTCTAATACTTTATGATGTGGCTCTTCAGATTCAGATGGGCAGTGGGCCAAAGTGAGGGCAATATCTATATCAGTAGAGAAAACATGATATACAAGTATAGTTATAAAGCTAAAAAGTGAAGGTGGTTGAGTTAACTCTTACCCATTGAGACTTTTGGGCAAACTGACCAATCCCATACAAGACTGAGATGCAGTGCATTTGAGTTTAGATTATTTAGTTACACAAAATTCTAATTGTTATTTAGAGTATAAGAATTAGCTGCACCTTTGAAACTGCATGTTTAAACATGTAAAACTCTGTAGTAAAGCTTGGCATTGTAAATGCACAAAATACTCAAAACTGATTTCCTCACCTTCCACTGCCAATGAGAGTTTGGAGCTTAGCTCTGAGTGTTACCAATATCTCTGCTCACAGAAACTGTTAATATATTATTTTCAACTCTTCCATTTGTTAAATGAGTGTTTACAGTGTGTACAAGGTTTGAGACCATTGTTATTTTAAAAATGAGTTTGAACTGTTTAAACGTTGTTGCAATAACTAATTTCATTTAGTGTTTTAAAAACTGAAAACATGAAACATCAGAGTAGGTTAATTGAGGCCTATTATTACTACTATTATTATTAAGCTAAAATCAGCAGATAATAGCAGCCACACCAATTGGGCTCAACACAGTAACATTGCTAATTGTTCCTAATTATGACTAAGAGCTGCCGTACACTATTTATTACAATGCAGTGGCATTAATGATCAAATCTGCTGACAGTAACTTTTTTTATCTTTAAAAAGCCTCATCTACGCTGTAAAAGTAGCTGCTTCAGGAGTTTTGACATTGTGTTATTCCCCATAGGAAGTTTTTTTTTCTTTTTCTTAAATCTGCAATTAACTGACAAGTAACAGCTATGTATGCTGTCATCCTTTCATTAGATAAAATCTATTTAGTACCCCAAATTCTACTTTGAATAAGTTAACTTTTCTAACTTTTCACTTAAAAAGCTCATTGCCGCATCAACTAAGAGAACAATGGCTCTTCATTATGAGGAAAATGAAAGTGGGGGTGATGGTGGAATATGCTTGTTTGATATTTCAACTTTAATCTGGTATTTATGAGAGCTGATAACAATAGTAACATTTTTTATTATAACTAATGATTGACTGATTAGACACCCATGAGAAAATGTCTAATTTAATTTCCTCTTCCCACAGACAAACCACTTAGAAAATTAATTATATTTATTTCAGAGTTAAAAGAAAGATGAGTGTAAAATGGAAGGGGACAATAGCGGTGGAGTTAGTGTAGCTATAGAAGAGCAGTGTGGTACAGCAAGGATGGAAGTGGCTGGAGGAAGAGTTGGGGAAAGATAGAAAGGTGCGAAGTCACACTGAGGATTAATATCAGGAGGAAGAAGGAGAGCGGGAGGCTGGCTGTAGGATGAAAAGGTGGGGTGGGGTTGACTGAAGCTCGGAATGGAAGGAATTCCCGGTGGAGCTCTGTGCAGTTTTCCTCACATGAGAGGAGAAAGAAGACAGGGCCTCTCTTTCTCTATCTTCTCACACACACACACACACAAGAATTCTGCCAGGAGATCTGCCACAAGGCAATATTGTGTAAGTGTGTGAATAGACTTTTTTGACTCATGAATACTTATGGAACAGTACATAATCATAGCGTCAGCTGCCACCCCCCGCAGCTGTATCCATCTTCCTAGGGAGATACAGAGCAAAGAGCTGAGAGGGGGCGATCGAGAACCACCTGCTAGGAAATCCGGTTGGGAGTTGACATGAATGTGAAATGTGCACACACACACACACACACTGTGGACCCACACAGTATATGAATACTATCGAAGGTGTAGGGGCTCCTTGGAGTATTTCACATCAGCTATATTCACGTCATGTATTATCCATGGTATATCTAATGCATAATTGAAGAGTGTGTAGTACGCTGCAAGTGTAAGGAAGCAAAATGTACTGCATGACACCTAAATGGTTTATGTCATGTTGGTTTTGAATGTGTTGTGCGTGTGTGTGTGTGTGTGTGTGTGGTACAGCTCTCTGTGTAAATGGACTTGCAGTTGAGCTATTTTGAAAGTAAGGCAGGCAGTGAAGTGTCTTGTCTCCAATTAGCCATCAAAAATACATTTCTACAGCTCCAAAGGTAGTAGTATTTTGAGGATTTGCTGACATTTACAAACCTGCAAGCGAGCCAAAAAGGAGGAAAAAAGAGAAATAAATAAACAAATCTCATCTTATTCCCATATTGGGTTGCACTCAATCTATTTCACCTATATTGAGGACGGAGGTAAGAACACTGCTGTTGTCAGATCAGGCGCCAATTCCAATTTGCTTTTTCACCACTCACATCTGTTCAAAGCCCAATCGAGCTAAATATTTCCGCAAAGTCACCCAGACATCTCACATGTTTATATGTGTGGCGCACTACCGGAAGTTTGATTCTATTCTATTTCCCTAAAATACAACAAATAGTCTCACACTTTGCTCATATACAAGGATATCTCCTTTAGGATCTGTGAATGTGCAGAAGACAAAAATATTTTATTCACGACTTCCCGATCAGCAGGGACTGAAATGCTTGGGGGGTTTTTTGCCCTTCCTGTATTCTTCTTTCTGTATAGTCGATCAATTAATGAGAACATTTGTTCTCACTTAATTAAAAAACAGTACAGAGAAGCAGGAAACGTAAGGCGAGGTATGGTAGGGAGGTCGATTTGATGGAAGCAGATAAAGCTGAGGTGATGATGTGGAGGAGGAATAAGAAGAAGAACACGCTTTGTGAGCAAGAACAATAGTTAATAGAGAAATTTTGGGGCCAGTATGTATTCTAAGCAAACATAATTATACCCTCACCCTAAAACTATACAAATGATAGCAACACATTCTCCCAGTCTAATGAGAGAAGAGGTTCTGTAGATGGACGGCACAAGAGAACCAACCAGCCATCTGTGGGCAAAGATCAGAGCATGAATATGGTAGAGAAATATGTATCAAAACACTCATGTTTGGTGGGAATCCAGTTCCAGTCTTGTGCTGCTGTACTGATGTTCTTCAAACACTCTTTTACATTATAAAACACCACCATACAAATTAATCCCTTTCCCACTTTGGGTGCTGCTCTGGACCAAAATATTTGATAAACTAGTCCTTTAATCATAGAAATTCCTGCAGAGAAGGGAGTTGCGCCGCTCCTCCAAGGGTGGTGGGAGTCTCTGGATCATATATCATACAGTCTTCTTTGTAGTTAGACTCATGCGCCGTGAGCACCAATGCTTCAGACGGCGGCGGCCGGATGGTCAAGAAGAAGGCAGTAGGACTACTATGACGACTTTCTACTGAGTCTCAGTGGATGGCTGTGAATTTGAATGTAAGGAAGCAGGGACATACAGGAATTCACTCAACCATGCTTAAATTTTTACACAGCGACCACAACGCTCACAGCCGAGCATCGTCCGCTTTAATCACAGTCACACATCTTCGTTAGCCTATTTGCCCTGAGAGCCGCTTGTCTCTGTAGCACTTCGTTGACTGACTGTTCGCAAATCCCCTCAAGCAAAAACTCTTAAACGCATATATTCTGCCCAGGTAAGACTCTAATTTGCATTGATAGTGCTACATACTGTACATGATTAGTGAAAATCGTGTCAGCATCCTCGCCTTT